>CM033644.1:24625462-24669062 GCA_019512145.1 Engystomops pustulosus
AAAAAAAAAAGAAATGAATGGAGCTTAGTTGCAATACTACACACTACCCATAATTAGATGTGGCACTGTTTTTGAAAGAAACAGGCATGTTTTTCTACCTCAGGAGAACCCCTTTAAGCTATGTTCACACAGTGGACTTTGTCATGGAATTTTTGATGGAAAATCAGTTCCACAATTTACTCCTCACTGACTTCAACTAGAGGCTACCGGTTCTTTCTTCCATCTTTTTTTTATATTTGCATAGAATTTGATTTTTATATTCTTTTTGAGATCCTGCATCTAATTCCGTCATGTGAACTTGCCCTTAAAGGGGTTTTCGAGGATCCATAGAAAACTGACCTGCTTCAGTCTCTGAATCCAGCTTGTTCTAGTCTTCGCCAATGATGGTTCCACCAGTAGTTCCAGTATTCTCTTCAGTCACTCAATGGCATCATTGGACTACGGAACATAACTTCCTCTTAAGTTACAAGGAATGCCTCGTAGTCAGCTACAGAGCCATGACCCTGGAACCATCATTGCTGAAGATCAAAAGTGATGATCCGGATCCTGGTGCCAGAGTCGCTTCGTTCTTCAGCAATGATGGTTCCAGGGTAAGTACAATTTTGTACCCCTGAGGGTTTTTTCCACAAACTCCTTTTAAACAACTTTCCACAATGTTACAATCTATCAATTTTGGAGACTTTAGAAAAATCTCGGGACACGGGTGTATAGCTGCATCTGTTTCTGTGTAGTGGTTGGTCCTGGGCTTTACAGCTCCAATTAGACCCCATTAATCTGATATTGATGACATGAATAGTGTTGAGCACCAATGGGGCTTTGGGCCTCGGATTCAGGAAAATGCAGCAAGCTGGTTACTGATCAGCCAATCGACCATCTTGCCGTCCCTTAACAGCCACAGCCGTGCCCCGGTTGGAGCATGGCTGTGATTTGCTAGGTGGGGCATCTGACCATGCTTTATAGGAGGCAGGGTCACTTGTCCCAGTACAATTACAGGAAAGAAACAGAACTGGGGTGAGGCTGCTGATCTTGATAGGGTAAGTCAGGCCGGGTTTAACATCATACAGTGTTACATTAGAGTACCATTCTTAGTACTATTTGCATTGTACAGTTCTATATTACAGTACCAGTCTTTGTATTATTTGCATCATACAGGTTAAGCTATACATGGATTTTGGGCATGTTTGGTGCAATGCAATGAGTACATTCTGTACTTTATAGAGATATCCATCCTATGAACTTGCTCATCACTAGTCAACACTATTTGCCTATACCTGTAGTAGGACACATAGAGCCCATCAGGTTTACGGATGAGCTCTAGGCGTTCTAGTCCTACACTGTCCAACTGCGCAACTTTTCTGTGGTAGCTGCTATCACAAAGTTGTTGACTGTAAATTCCCTTTTTTTAATAAAAAAAACCCCTGCAAATGCATCATTGATAATGTTCCTTCCTCCAGGATGTCACACGATTCGCATTTTCCCAACGTGTTACCCGAATATTTCCGATTTGCGCAGATTTTCCCTGAATTGCCCACGCGATCGGATTTTTTAATGCTTACCTTCACCAGGAATAGGATAGTGAACTCCGGCGGACCTCGGCGGACTTCAGCGCAGCAGCGACACCTGGTGGACGTCGGAGGAACTGCCTTAGTGGATCGCCGGAAGACCCTAATCCACCGCAGAGAACGCACCGCTGGATCGCGAATGGACCGGGTAAGTAAATCTGCCCCATTATGTGTATGTATTTATTTATTGCACGTCTTAATGGCTGAAAAAAATATCTTTACTTTTATTGTAGCTCATGCACTTACATGACTGCCATCTTTATCACCATCAGTAACATTTGGTCAAACCACAGATTCTGTTTGGCCCACAAGTGAATAGGTGAAGTTATACATGGATTTTGGGCATGTTTGGTGCAATGCAATGAGTACATACTGTACTTTATAGAGATATTCAGCCATCCTATGCACTTGCTCATCACTAGTCAACACTATTTGCCTATACCTGTAGTAGGACACATAGAACCCATCAGGTTTACGGATGAGCTCTAGGCGTTCTAGTCCTACACTGTCCAACTGCGCAACTTTTCTGTTGTAGCTGCTATCACACAGTTGTTGACTGTAAATTCCCTTTTTTTTAATAAAAAAAACCCTGCAAATGCATCATTGATAATGTTCCTTCCTCCAGGATGTCACATTAAATCTACCAGTCTGCAGAACTTACTGTCAGCCACTAGAAAGCCGTTTAATTAATCCCCTGCTTGTAGCATCGCTGCTGTCAGGACCGGCGCTAAATGTATTCGCCTCCCATCATCATATTACTTTATTACAGGCTAAAGTAAACACTATACATCTTATCACAAGGTAACACTATGTGACTGCTGGAACGCCTGATTTCATAAACCGTGAGATATTGAATTTCCCAGGAGCGTTAGTGTAGGCAGAGCTGTAAATAATCTCACCAGTGTGGAGGAGAAAAATTACAGGAGTTTTCTGAGTGTTTAAGTCCTAGCATTAGGATTAGACTTCAATATCAGATCCTCATTAATGTTCACACAATACTGTGTCAACATTGCAGCATCTTTGTCCAATTCATGTTAATGGGGCACATTTACTTACCCGTCCGAGTCGCGATCCCTGATCCGGACTGTCGACGACGATGCACTGTGCCGCGATCCACGTGCGATCCACGTGCCCCCGAAATCCTGCATGTTTCGCTTTCCCGCTCAGGTCCCCAGTGCTCACCTTCTTCCTGGTGCATGTAAGTGCATTGTCTTGCGACACAATTTAAAAGTTAAATCCCGCGCTCAATCCGAATCAGTCAGATCGTCCGACGGTCTTGCCCCCGATTTGTGTCTCTTGAAAGCTGGCGCCGATGCACCAAAATTCGATCGTGTGCGATACAAACCCCGCTGCAAATTGGAAATCATCTGAATACCTGACGAAATTGGGGTCCGCGGACTCTTAGTAAATGAGCACCAATGTGTCTTCTCATAGGGAAATTCAGAGGTCAGGACGCAACTGTGACACTATATTGCCACTGAGAACTATTAATATCTATACATCTATCTATCCTCTCAGCTCGATATCAACTATCCTCGATGATACATGATAATACTCATTTGTATATACACTCACCGGCCACTTTGTCACCGCAGATTTGTCGGCTGCACATCCATGATGCGAATCTCCCGTTCCATCAACCCCCCTCTCACTCTCCCCGCCTTGGCGTTTCCCCACGATGACGGCCGCTCCGGGGAAGAGACTTACCAGCCATTGGGGTCCATGAGTACGTTTATGGCATGGAAGATCTCCATTCTCCCGTGCATAATAGTCGTACCTAGAGCACACACAGGTTAATGCAAGTTTGGCACAATGTTAGAAATCTTGTTTTTTTTAAATAATATAAATCCATCAATCATCACCAACTGTGCACAAGACCCCCTCCTCAGAGAGCATGTCCCATGTGAACCCCTTTGTTTTCACAGACCTCCTGTAGTGGAGAATGGCTGAACAACATGGGGGCACCAATGCACCTCTAATGAGATTGGTAATGGACAGCTGGTCCTAGAGGGGAATACGAGAACACCGTATTAAGCCAAGGTACAGGGGGCATACCACGGAGATTCACAGGTCCAGAATGGCGGAGCAGTTCAGGACCAGAGCGAGTAGCGGAAAACCATACTTAAGACACTAGGTTTTACTTTGCCCCTCAGCTTGAGGAAGACGGGCGTCAGTATCCCGCTGAGAGTACAGGATTGGTTTCGCAGGGTCACATGCACGATCTTGTTACAATTGCAGGTTCCTGCAGAAACCAGCAGTAGAGCAGAGGATCAAACACAATCTGGAATGGCTCCGTAAACCCCATAACGACATCAAAGAAATCCGACTGGAGTAGGACTTAGCTCATTAACAAATCTAACTGGTGGCCGATACACGGCTACCGTTGCGGGCCACATATGGCTCCCATTGAAGTCTATGGTTCCATGGTCAGTGCGGGGAGCTAGCACGTTCTTGTCTCACTGGCACCGTTACTGTGCACCCAAGAATATATAGATATGTCCTATATTTGTGGCCATGTTACGGTGCCGGCGCTCCCATCTTCTATGCGAGGGGAGGAAGTGGTGCAGCAGCACTCGCGGTGTCGGGGTTGTCTGTGTTAACCGCCAGAGTTAGTACCCCTGTAGCTCTGTACGTATATGTGTTCCAGTACCTTTGCGCCTATTATTTCATATTACTAGATTAGTGTGGTAAAAATAATGTTAGGGTTTACATCAGTTATGTTTTTATACACATGGGGCAGAATACTTACCCGGTCCATTGCGATCCAGTGCAGGTTCTCTGATGCTGATTGGGTTCTTCCGGCGATCAGTAGGGTAGTGGCGCCCGATGACCCACAGGTGCCGCTGCGGAGCTGTAGTCGAAGTTCACAAGTAGGCCGGGTGCAGTGTAGTGCGTGTTTTTCAATCGGACGCGGTTTTCCGAATCCGTTTGTGGTTTTTGACAACCACGCCCACGATTTCCGGCGCGTGCATGGCTTGGCGACGTGGCAGCCAACTAATCCAACGGTGCTGCTTGCAACACAAAAACCTAGGGGAACTTTGGGCGCAAAGATAAGAATAGTTCGTGGAGACACGACAGACATAGAAACGCTGATTCGGACGGGACCCTAGTAACATCCACCCCATTGCATTTAATTTTAAACAATTATACAAAAATACTTGATAATAACAAATAGGTACATTCTGGCTATTATTTTTTTTAACTTAAACAATTGTTAGAAAGTTTTCTTGGAATTGCAAAACTACGGTATAAGAGTTATTCATCCCATAAACTAGATCACATCTTCACAGATATAAAAAAATGAATCTCCTCTGCTAAGGAAAACCAGCAGAGTATTGAAAGACGTTATATACAAACTTATTGTTCACAATCTGTTCATGGAGAATTTCTACACAAATAATATCGATTATAGTAGCACAAATGCCAGTCATAGTTAATGAGGTGGTCTTCCCACTCAGACAACCTTGTGATACTGCTGGTAACCTTTTGTATCCTTGCATTACTAAGTACACTACCCGCCGGCTTTTACACCAATTCATATGTCAGGGGAATGAAAGGGGAAAGTAATACAAAAGATTCATGCAGTGTAAAACAGTGTATCATACATGGAAGTAGTGGTGTCGAACATAGTGAAACCTTAGAACCACCAGATTAAAGCTATCCCCAAGGAAAACGACCCTCCTATGCTGAAAACTTCAGTTTGTGTTTAAACGCTGGGGTTTATTCATTAGTATAGAGCAGGTTTTGGAATCTTTTTTAGGCTGAGAGAGCCCATGAGCCACATATTTTAAGATGGATTTCCAGAGCATACATTGTACATGCCTCCTCAAGTAATATAGAGCCCCATCACATGCCCCTCAGGTGATAGATGCGCCCCCAGCACATGTCCCCAGTAGATAGGTAGCTCCAGTACATGCCCCCCAGTAGATAGGTACCCGTAGCACATGCCCCCCAGTAGATAGGTAGCCCTGGCACTTGTCCCCAGTAGATAGGTAGCCCCAGTACTTGGCCCCCCAGTAGATAGGTACCTGCAGCACTTGACCCCCAGTAGATAGGTAGCCCTGGCACTTGTCCCCAGTAAGTAGGTAGCCCCATCCCATTGTTCCATTAATAGTTGTCACATAAGCAAACCTGCCCCCCATTAAATAGTTTTGCCTAGCACATGCTCCCCAGTTGAGAGGTAGCCCCAGCAGATGCCCCCAGTAGATAGGTAGCCACAGCACATTCCCCCAATAGATAGATAGCCCAGCACATGTCTGCAGTATATATGTAGTCACAGCACATGCACCCAGTAGATAGGTAGCCCCAGCACCTGCAACCTGTGGGAGGTGGGGGTCCCCCACAGGATATGGGTACCCCAGCACACTTCCCCCATTATATAGGTATACCCAGCAATTTCTAGCTCTTATGAGTAGGTCACAAGCACATCACCCAGTAAAAAGGTAGTCACAGCAAAAAAAAAAATCATCACTCCCGTGCTATTCTCTATGACCCAGGTACCACCACTGTCCTAGTTTAGGTGACGGTACCTGGGTCCTTGAGAGGAGTGGACACTGTATGCTTGCTCAACCAGAGCAGCGTTTTCCACACTGGATAACATGAAGAATGGGCTGGAGACAAAACCATAGTCTGCAAACCTTGTCTAACTGGAAGGCTTAAGTCACAAAGAGATAAAATTGTGGTACAAACATCAGAGATAACCAAGTATAGTCGATGACCTAAGATAGAAAACAGAAATCAAGATCAGATAGACAGTTAACAGACAGGTAAGCAAAAAACTGGAAGTGAATCTCAGTCTCAAAGAGTTTTTATAGGTAGCTAATAAGCGGACTGGGAGGCAGCTACGTACACACTCCAATTTCCTTGATCCTTGCAATGCACTGCCCTTCTCCATAAAATGCAAGCAATGCAAGCCTTCTCCATAAAACCTTACCCACACCATGATGTAATAGTAGGTCATACTTTTGGAAGAAGTTTAATAAGGCGTTGTCCCCCCCTACTTAGGACAACCCGACTTACAACAACCCATAGTTACAGACAGACCCATCTGCCCTCTGATGAAGCCTCTGAAGCTTTACTATAACGTCGCAGACTGCAATGGTCACTGTCAAGTGTCTTTAATGAAGCTTTATTGAAATTCCTTGGTCCCATTACAGAAAAAAGTTTCAACTCCAAATGTCACCGGCCAAACTTTTTTGTCTGGAATACAATTATAAATATACAAGTTTCGACTTACATACCAATGCGACTTCAACAAACCTCCAGACCTATCTTGTATGTAACCCGGGGACTTGCGCTGTAATATAAAAGTATTAAATTTTTGTTAAAGTGAATCGTGGTCGTTTGTCACAAATCTCCTGAAAATATAGCCTATTTTTTATTTAAAACACTCACCGCCACTTATTAGGTACACCTGCCCAACTGCTCGTTGACACTTAATTTTCTATCTAATCAGCCAATCATTGGCGGCAAACCTCGTGTCATTTAAGCATGTAGACATGGTCAGACAATCTCCGCCGTTCAAAACCGAGCATCAGTATGGTTTGAGAAAAGGAAAGTGATTTGATCTGTTCTTGAAAGTGCCATGGTGTTGGTGCCAGAAGTGCTGGTCTGAGATTTGCGAAAACTGCTGATCTACGGGATTTTCACGTCACAACCTCTATAGGTTTACAGAGGACTGGTCCGAAAAAGGAGAAAAAAAAATCCAGTGAGCGGCAGTTTATTTGGGGAAATGCCTTGTTGATGCCAGAGGTCAGAGGAGATGGGCGATACGTGGTGCGAGCTGATTAGAATAGGCAAAAGGACTCAAATGCCACCCTACTTCAACAAGGTAGAGGCAGAGCTCTCTGAACGCACAGTAACTTCAACTTTGAGGCCAGAGGGGCTCGCATCAAAGAGACTCACACCTGGTGCAATCCCCCTTCAGCTAAGACAGGGAAACTGAGGCTACAATTTGCACAAGCTCTCGAATTGGACAGTAGAGTGTGGAAAAAAACTTGCATGGTACTTGATGGAGTCTCGATTCTGCTTGCGACATCGGATGGTAGGGTCTAGATTTGTGCGCGTCAACAACATGAAAGTATGGGACCATCCTGACTTGTATCACTGGTTCAGGTGGTGGTGGTAGTGTCTGGGTGGGAATACTTTCTTGGCCCTCTTTTGGCCCTTGGTACAATGTAGATCTTGCAGTTTGCAACTCAAACAGCCTACCGAGTAATGTTGTGACCATATCCATCCCTTATGACACAATGTCCCAAATCTGATGGCTACTTTCAGCAGGATATCGCCATGTTAAAGCTGGAATCATCTCAGTTACTGGTTTCTTGAAACATGACAATGAGGTCACTGTACTCAAATTGCTCCACATCACCAGATCTCATCCAATATAGCATGCTTGGTATGTGTGCACCGGTACGAATCCGTTGTGGTTTTCTGACAACCACGCCCACGATTTCCGTCGCGTGCATGGCTTGGCGCGTTGCACCACACAATCCAATCGCGTGGTCGCTTGCAACAAAAAACCTGGGAGAACTTTGGCGCAACGTAAAGAATTTCGTGGAAACGCGACATAGAAACCGCTGATTCGGACGGGCCCTAGTAACGATCCCCCCATTGCATTTAATTTTAACACAATTATACAAAAAACTTGATAATTAAAATAGGACTTTGGTCTAATTTTTTTTAACTTAACAAGTTGCTTGGAAAAGTTTCTTGGATTGCCCAAACTACTTCGTTATAAAGAGTTCTATTCATCCCAAAATACTAGATGCACATACTTCACAGATATAAAAAAAGGAATTCCTCGCTAAAGGACAAAAACCAGCAGAGTATTGAAAGAGTTATAACAAACTTATGTTCACAAATCTGTTATATGAGAATTTTATCACAAATAATATCAGATTTATTAGCACAGAAGCCAGTCTAATAGTTAATGAGGTGGCTTCCCAGTAAGACAACCTTGTGATCTCTGGTCAACCTTTGATCACTGTCTTATAATGTACACTACCGCCGGCTATTTACCCACAATCATATGTCAGGGGAATGAAAGTAGGAAAGTAATACAAAAGATTCCTGCAGGTTGTAAACATGTTATCATACATGGATAGTAGTGGTGTCAGACATGAGAACCTTAGAACCACCAGATAAAGCTATCCCCAAGGAAATAGACCCTCCTAGTGCTGACAATTAGTTTGTGTTTAGCTGGGGTTTATTATTAGTTAGAGCAGGGTTGTTGGAACTTTTTTAGCTGAGAGAAGCCCATGAGCCACATATTTTAAGATGGAATTTTCCATGAGCATACAATGGCCGGAAAAACCGCCGTATTTAAAAACACGCACTTACCTGCACCCGGCCTAGCTTGGTGAACTTCGACTTCAGCTCAGCAGCGGCACCTGGTGGTCATCGGGCGCACTACCTTACTGAATCGCCGGAAGACCCGAATCAGCGTCAGAGAACCTGCCACTGGATCGCGAATGGACCGGGTAAGTAATTCTGCCCCAATGTGTAATAAAAAATACTATGTAACCTAACATTATTGTTTACACACTCAATCTAAGTAATATGTAAATTACCTGCAAAAACAAGATCGTGCATGTGACCTGCGCAACCAATCCTGGTCCTCCAGCTGGATCCTGCCCTCTTCCTCAGTGCCTGAGGGTCAAAGTAGCTAATGTCTTAAGTAGTGTTTCCGCTACTCCTGGGGTCCTGCACTGCTCCGCGTTCTGTGATCCTGTGGTCTCCGCGGTCATGCCCACCTGTACCTCTGGCTTCAGTACTGGTGTTCTCTAGTGGTCATGCCCACCTGTACCTCTGGCTTCAGTACTGGTGTTCTCTAGTTCCCCCTAGGACCAGCTGTCTCATGTACCCAATCTCCTTAGAGGTGCATCTGGTGCCCCCATGTTGTCAGCCATCTCCACCATCAGGAGGTCTGTGAAAAACAAAGGGTTCACTGGGACATTGCTCTCTGAGGAGGTGGGTCTTGTGGCACAGTGGGTGATTATTGATGATTATTATTATTTAAAAAAAAACATAAGATTTCTAACATTGTGCCAAACTTGATTAACCTGTGTGTGCTCTAGGACGTACTATTATGGCACGGAGAATGGAAGATTGCTCTCCATGCCATAATACTACGTCATGGACCCAATGCTGGTTAAGCTCTTCCCCGGAGCTGAGCCGTCATCGGGAAACACAGGGTGTTGCGGTAATTTACTGCTGACATCTCCATGTGACACGGTTGGATTGAGCTCCAATAGTGGGTGTTAACCCTTTAAATGTTGTGGTCAATGCGATCACAGCATTTAAATGCCTGTTGGGACCTCTTTACTCTGAATCATGAACTCCTGTTAAAACGTATTGCAGATGACCAGTCTAAATGACAACCAGTGGCACAGTTGGTGTTTGGCAGAATTAATGTACTTAAAATGGACATCTTACCACGTCTCCTCTATGTGCTCCAGGCTCTTCATGTGGTTTTCCCTAAAGCCTTTTTTGTTTCGCTCTGTAAACTTAGTTCTAAGTTTGTCTGGAGGGGGGTCTCCTGCCCACAAAAAAAGGAGTCTACTAACCAGGACTAAACTGTCAGCAGGGGTTACCGGACTTTATGACCTATGACAGGGCATCCATTGGGACTAGACCTGTTTCATCACAGGAGAACAAGCTATGAATTCACTTCGTCTCACATTCTAGCATCTTTCTGGCTACTGCAGAGTCGTCCCCTCAACTCTACTGATCTACCTCCAATTGTAATGAGCATATTAAAGGCTTGGAGGAAATTTGCCTTCACGTTGAAACTGGTGGCTGTCCCTGGCCCCCGGGAGTTGTGGCGTAGAGGAAAGTAGGATGATACGTATCTGGTGGAGCTGTTCCCTGATTTTGGCAGGAGGTCACCCAACTTTATAACTCTCTCTCCCGCTCCTCTGTCACATTGTTACCAGAACAGGCCTTTCTTTCAGTACTCCCTGGTTCTATTTCTAAAATCAAAAAGAGCCTTTTTGCGACATTTCCTCATGACTACTCGCCAGGCTATTCTTAGGAAATGGCATGCTGATACAGCGCCCTCTATGGCAGACTTGGTTGTTGCCCTTAATCATATCCTCAGGATGGAAGAATTGAAAACAGTTGATTGACGATCACTGCCTTTTATATGCTCTGGAGCCCATGGCTATCCTTTAGGGATTCAGACTCATGTGCACAGTGGGTATCCTTGGCCACCCTCCCATGAGCTGACTTTATATCTTGGGGCTTATTTACTAAGGGTCGTGGATGGCACTTTCATCAGTTTTTGCACCGTTTAGGGATTTGCATGGCTTTGACAGGTATTTAACTGGTGTCTGTGCTGAGATTGTCCTGCAAGCGATCGAATTGTGGCGCAGCTGCGATGGCTTCCATTTGACACAAATTGGGGGGCATGGCGTCTGACGATCCGACCTATTCGAACTGAGCACAGGATTTAACTTTCATATTGTGTTGCACTTACATGTACCAGGAAGAAGATGGTGAACTCCGTCGGACCTGAGCGGGGAAGCGTCACATTAAGGCTGTCGGGAGTACAATCTTAGTAAATCGCGGCACAGTGCATTATCTACAGACAATACACTGTGCCCCTATATCTTCTCTCTAATGGATTTTTACTAGAGATGAGCGAACATGCTCGTCCGAGCTTGATGCTCGTTCGAGCATTAAGGTACTCGAGACGGCTCGTTGCTCGGACGAGTATTTCCCCTGCTCGAGATCGAGCATTTAATTAAAAAAACACAGTGAAGAACAATGAAGAATAGAATAAAAACAGTGAACACAGTGAACACAGGATCATTTAAGTGAAAAACACAGTGAAGAACACAGTGAAGAATAGATTACAGATGTTCGGCACATCTGCTTACTTGTCGGAAGATACGCGCGGAACGGTGCGAACAAAATAGTATGTGAAGAACAATATATATGTGTGAAGAAGACATTGCAGAACACGGTGAGCAGGACGGAGACACAAGGGAGCAGCACAGAGACACCGGGGAGCAGCACAGAGACATCGGGCAGCGGCACGGAGACATCGGGCAGCGGCACGGAGACATCGGGCAGCGGCACGGAGACGTTATCCTACGAGAATTCCATACCAATATATAGGATATTCTGCAATACTGTTCACCTTGGAATTTTTATATACGATGGTTGGTGACTGGCTCAAAAAGAAGCATTATTTTTTTAATTATTTCATCCAATTATTCTTTTCACTTACCGTACTTAAAATCTTACCATGTCTCCTCTATGTGCTCTTCATGTGGTTGTCCCTAAAGCCTTTTTTGTTTCATCCAGTAAACTTAGTTCTAAGTTTGTCTGGAGGGGGGTCTCCAGCACGATTTGCGGAGGGGTTACCGGACTTTATGACCTATGACAGGGCATCCATTGGGACTTGTGTGCATGACCTGTTTCATCACCAGGAGAACAAGATATGAATTCACTTCTAGCTCACATTCTAGCATCTTTCTGGCTACTGTGGAGTTGTCCCTTAACTCTATTGATCTACCTCATATTGATGGCTTGGAGCATATTGATGGCCTTCACGTTGAAACTGGTTGCTGCTGGTCCCCAGGAGGTGTGGCGTAGAGGACGGCAGGATGATACGTATTTGGTGGAGCTGTTCTCTGATTTTGACAGGAGGTCACCCAACTTTATAACTCTCTCTCCCGCTCCTCTGTCACATTGTTACCAAAACAGGCCTTGCTTTCAGTACTCCCTGGTTATATTTCCAAAATCAAAAAGAGCCTTTTTGCGACATTTCCTCATGGCTACTCGCCAGGCTATTCTTAGGAAATGGCTTGCTGATACAGCGCCATCTATGGCAGACTTGGTTGTTGCCATTAATCATATCCTCAGGATGGAAGAATTGCAAACGATTGATTGACGATCACTGCCTTTTATACGCACTGGAGCCCATGGCTATCCTTTAGGGATACTGACTTGTGCAGAGTGGGTATCCTCGGCCACCCTCCCATGAGCTGACTTTATATCTTGGGGCTTATTTACTAAGGGCCGAGGATCGCACTTTCATCAGACTTTGCACCGTTTAAGGATTTGCATGACTTTGACAGGTATTTAACTGGTGTCTGTGCTGGGATTGTGCCGTATGAAATCGGATTGTGGCACAGTTGCGATGGCTTCCATTTGACACAAATTGGGGGGCATGATGTCTGACGATCTGACCGTTTCGGACTGAGTGCGGGATTTAACTTTCATATTTTGTGGTACTTATATGCACCAAGAAGAAGATGGTGAACTCGCGGGGTCGATGGTCGGAACTGAGCGGGGAAGCGACACATGCAGGATATCGGGCACACGATCTTAGTGAATCGTGGCAGAGTGCATTATCTACAGACAATGCACATTCGGTGAATGCCGCGGACCGGGTAAGTAAATGTGCCCCTGTATCTCGTCTGTAATGGACTTTTACCCTTGATATTGAGGCCAGTATTTCTAGCCTGCACCCTCTCCTCCATAAAGTGCAAATATAGAGGAGCCGAAGCCTCACTTTTCCATTCCCCTCTTTTCCTCATTGTGTCTACTTTAATTTCTGTGTTTTTCTGTGTCCTACTTGATATGTGTCTTTTTTGATGCATGGCGCTTCTGATAGCTATGTTTCTGCTTAGATTCTGAGCCTGTTATTAAACTAAATAGAGAAATGCTTATTTTGGCTTAGTGCAGAGCTAGGAAAAAGTTTTTATACTTTACAGTTGTACTTGAAGCTATAAACGGGCTGCGTCCTAAAGTGATAAAGCTAACTGTGATATCATGTAACAGTGATCAGACACCTGTAGACCTGTCATTAGGACTGTAGAACCTATAATCTATTGTTACACTAAACAATGGTTCATAACAACTTCCACAAGCAGAGGATTCCATAGAGAATTCCATTATATCACTGCTCTTACTGTAAAGAGACTCTTCTATGTTGGCAATGAAAGCTTCATTCCTCTAAACATATAGGATACCACTTTGTTCCAATTTGTACTGGATATAAAAAAAACTTTTAGACCTAGTTATTAGGTCACCAATTCTAAACTAAATAACCCCACCCATAACATATATGTAATTTGCTGCCCATCTGTACCATCTCCAGTTCTACTACATCTTTATGGTAAGCTGGAACCTAGATCCATTACATGTGTAGTCTCTGATACCATGATGTTATTTGCCTTGACTGCAGCTGTCTGGCACTAATTGTTACAGTTAAAGGGAACCCGCCAGGTCAATTTGGGACACTAAACCACCCACTGGTCCTTATTAACCAGGGATTTAGTGTCCTAAATTGCCCTATATGATTCCTGACTGTGATCACATTAAAAAAAACCCAAAATCTTATACTAATATTCCTACATTTTTTCAATGTCAGTTTCATCCAGTCTAATCTGACACCAGGGGCAGATGGACAGCCTGCTAATACAACCCACTGTGAGATTTCCCAGTGGAGCAACTGCACCCTTGGCCGATTTTATCACTATTTCACCGATATTCACTGCTAAAACATAATGGAAAACGTGTGCCTAGTGTTAACCTAATGTTACACTAATATTTTATTGTGTTTGCCAATATGTTTATACTTGAATGTTAGTTTGTCTTATTTTAAATACGTTGAGCCAGTTTTGCCTGTGTCAGGGGGTTAACGGATCCTCTGTACCACAGTGGACGATGATGTAAGCCGATACCTGGGAGCGGAGTCTAAGTGGTACCCAGTTTTCACCAGAGCAAAGCTGGTTGGACTTGCTGCGGCGTGGTACCACAAGGTCACGCCTCAGGCACGACTTTGTCCGTGGTGGGGGCAAAGGTGAGGTATAGAGTCGTCAGGCAGAACAGTGACCGCGGACAGGCAGGAGGTCAAGAAAGGCAGCACAAGATCAACGTCATAGGCAAAGCAGGAGGTCAGGGAAGGCAGCGAAGAAGCAAAGTCAGGAACAGAATCGAGATCAGAACGGGAAATCAGGACTAGGGCACAGGGCATGAAACACAGCTTGGAGGCATGGAAGCATAAAGATGCGGCAGGGAACACAGGAATGGGCTGGAACTTTAACAGAAACGGCAGCCGTGCAGCGCCAATTATCAGCCTTCTGGCCCTTTAAATCTCCAGTCATCATTGGAATGCGGCAAAGTGAGACTGACAGCCAAGGGGGTCCTGGGGAGCGGAGAGGGGTACGGGTGCGCCTAGGACATGGGTCGCACTAGCACCCATGACAGCCTGCTAAGCTATCTGCTAACTTTGAAGCTATGGTTAGCAGCTTGCCACTTTGGGGCCACTTTTACTTTTTTCCAGGGCCATTTTAATTTCCCAGACAATGCCTGACACCAAAATGTTAACTGAGTAATGTAACATTTATCAGTATTCAACCACTTTTGCCAATTTCTACATAAGTCCCCTACTTATATAGATCCGTTTGTAACAGTTTTCTGTTATCTTTTGTGACCATCATTTCACAGAATTTAGAATCATTTGTAAAAATGTATATTTTACAAACCTTCTGTAATATCACTAATACATACAGTATATTAACAAAACAGAGACCAATACTGCCCCCTGTCACCTGGGTTGTCCAACTCAAAAACTTTGTTGGGCTGGGTAAGGCTGATAAAAACAATAAACCTTTTCTTACCTCCCCTGGTGCTCCTGATCTCCCAAGCCGCTTTCCATCGGAGTGATGCCCCCTGTTTGTTTTCAGATGCACGACACCTTGGCTCTGACAGCTTCCAGCGGCCTGCCACCCCTGGGACAGGTGGGCATAACCATCAGGCAGCGGTGGACCCATGTCATAGAGGGGGTCAAATGAGGTAGGTGGAGTATGTACAAGTAGGAGGAGTTATCAAGCTACTAACCGTAGCACCTAATACAGCACTGGGACAAAGGGATGGAAGCTGCCGCAGCCGAGGTGCTGTACCTCGATGGACATGGAGTGCCGGAGGAGATAGGGAGTGCTCTAGGAGGTAAGTAAAGCTTTACTGTTTTTAACAGCCCACCAGCAAAGTTTTTGAAATAGTCGGACAACCCCTTTAATCTGATTAGGTACCTCTGAGAACCACCATATGCTTACATGGTGCTGATGGTGGGCCTGTATTTTCATGGTAACAAGTTCCCTTTAAAATCTCTTTTCCTCTAATTCCTATAAGAAACCTCAGTTAGTAATTCATAGTTGTAATGGACAGCATTAGATCTCCTGTCTGATCCTCTCAGCTCTGAGTTATACTGCAGGCAAACCAGGCAGGGGGGTCGAATTTTAACAAGATAACAAGTGATTACGTTTTCCCCGCTTCCAGCAAGACACAGAAAATTATTTTACAGATGGGATTTTTTTTTCTTCAAAGCAGTTTAGCACAGAAAACATCCATTTTAATAAACCTTTCACCAGCGATCTAATTCTCGCTGCTTCCTCGCTGAAGAATTGTTGTGGTATAATCTAACGCTAATACTATAATAACATCATTTCTGCCACAGAAGTAAACTTTAATGTATTTCCTGTAAGAGCCAATAATTCCAACAATTTGCAGCCTTACTTATCATCTTATCATTACTTTAATAAAGAAAATATCCTTCGGTGCAGCAGTACACAGAATTATACTTTTCGTATCAATGTTGATGTGCAACACCCTCGCCGATGCAATGGCGAGGTGGGTTTGCGAATACGTCCCACCTGCAGTAATACCATTACACTACATGGTCTTATAGGACGTAGGGGTATTGCAGTGGTGAATCCTGCCTGGCAAGGCAGAGGTTAAGTATTTTGTATGATGCAAATGCTGTTGTCCAATGATATGTGTTAATCCTGTGCTCTGTAAGCTGAGATGTGATTGGAGGAGCAGCCACCACCTGACCAAAGGGAGGTAATAAAACCCTGGCCAGGAATGTTCTGGAGAACATTAGATGATTATTCGAGTGGTGGAATCCTAGAGATCAGTGAGTGAGTGAGTATCTTGTCTAGCCCATACCAGAGCAGAAGAGCCTAGCCCCTGCCTCTGAAGAGTGGAGTATAGATTAGAGTTAGTGTAGTGAGAGGAAAAGGGTATCATCTTACCTTTGAAGGTGATACCTGTAAGCCCTACAGGACAAGCTGAAGCTTCCTACCAGGACACAGCTGCCTCCCAGCCTGCCCTATACATCAGGCTGGTGAACTATCTCCTGAGGCTCCCTCCAATCACATCTCAGCATCCATCTACCTGTTAAAGGCACGTGCTGCGGTTCCTGCCGGTTCAAATAAAGAAATGTAAGTTGTTTTCTTCAACTTCTGTCTCCGTCTGGTCCCTGCTAATACGGCTGCTTCATCACCGGCACCCTGTCCATCACCCAGAGACTCACACTCGGACATTAAGGGGTTGCCCCAGGGAGATCCGCTATAGCAGCCTCTCCCTCATCATTTCTTGCCAACACCACCTGCTGGAGACCTGCCAGGCTGTAGGACAGCCCTCCGGTTCCCCCGTACAAGCACCGTGACAATAGCGTGCTTAGGCCGCAACCGCCAGCCACTCCGGTACGCGGGCCCCGGCTGTCACCAGGCCTCACCTCAAGGGCTAGGCCCCGGGGGAGTTGCAAGTGGTCACGAACAGGATTTTATACTCTGTGCCTTATCCTGGCACTAAAGACTGTACTTTATTAAGAAAAAGACTGTGCTGCCTAACCTGATGCCATCCGGGTTTAGGCCCAATATTTGTGTGTTTCTACATTGAACTTTATACTGCGCCATGTGCTGTCGAGCGCCGCTCCAGCACTCAAGAGGTTATTCCTGCAAGAACTGTGTCAGCTCTGCTACATCCGGCGCTGCTGCGCCTGAAGCATTTACCTCAGAGGCGTGTGGCGCAGCAAGTATTTCAAGCCCGCCAAATCTTGACTGGCGGGAACTCCAGAGGCGTCATTAGGCTCCGCCCCCTGGCGATGGCGCGAAGCACCGTGGAGGAGGAGCTGGAGCGAGTGCGGCCGGCAACGAAGAGGGTTAATCGGCCATCTTGGATTTCGGGCAGCGCGCCTGAGCCTGCCAGCAGTGTGCGCCTCATCCGGAGTTCCGGTGCACGTGTCCTGCGACCGGAGAACACCGCGGAGTATCACTGAGCCCTGCTGCCTGCCGGACATCGGGAACGGAGACCTTCGTGGACCGGAGCTGTCTGTCACCGCGGCTGATCCTGAGTGAGTACGTGTGGGAAGTTAAAGGGGGGTGAGATTGTTTCCGACGCTAGGTTATTGGCTCACCTCCAGGGAATAGTGACTGTGTCTTAAAGTGCCCACGTCCCATTCTAGCCATCGCCCATAGCAACGGACTGTGTGTGACCTACAGGTTCCCTAGCTAGGCCAGTCATGTCCACCCAGGACGAAGATACGGGACTGGAGCAAGTCCCGTCCCTGGTCCTCCTCAGGGGACGGAGCATGTTAAGTCATCCAGAGAGCCCCTTCAGCCCTGTACAGCTAGTGTCCTGGGACTCCCACCATGATGCCTCTGACTATGCCCTACATCTGGGGCCCCCTGGTTACCCTACTACGAGGGAGAATCACACACTCTCCTGAATTCAGGGACAAGTTGTTGCCACCTTCGCTGCTCCCATTCACGAGGAACAGAAAGTGGGCATTCTCATGGGCAGTTGAAAGGACCCGCTCTCCGGGAAGTCAAGTCCTGGCCCCGAGAACAGTGTCAGAATGTGGTCCAGATTTTGATAGGCTACGTAACACCTTGACAAGTGTACTGTCTCAGAGTTGAGCAGAAATTCTGGGAAAAGACAGAAGCCCCAAGAGTCCCTCGAGACTTTGCCCTCTTTCCACAGGAGAAATGGAAGGCCATCATCTGCCTTGAGCCAAGACGCTGAAACCTCGACCAAACTAAGGGAACATTTATCAATGGACTTGTTGATAGAAATCAAAGGTGTCAACTAAAGATCATCTCTTCTCAACATGCCCAGGCCTCTTTCCTGAGTTTAAGGAAATTGCCATTGACATATTAGGAGACCGATCACCTACTGGACCGAAGAAAGAGCCTGAATCCGTAGAAATGGAAGAATCGCTCTCGCTGCCATCCCACGAGTCAGCATCACCTACTCTGCGACTATGGAAGTTACTGGCATAACAGGAACGGTCCCTAATCTGGCGGACCACCCTGCATCAAACCTTGATCGGTTGACCGAGTTGGAAGTAACTGTCTCTGCTATGAGGAGGAACCTCCAGAGAACCGGTACGGTCAGCTACTCCTCGTGAATCTCCGACTAACAGCGCCCAAAGAAGCGAAGTCGTTAAGCACCTGGAGTCAGAGGAAACCCCGCCAGCGGTGCAGCTATGCCATATATGGCTGAAGAGAATGATTGTGTCAGTTTAAACGACAAACCCTTGGAGCTAAGGGACGACCTCCAAGGGAAGACTTGTAAGCCGAGATGCTAACTGGATGCCCAGGTTCGTGGGGACTCGCCCATGGTTCATGTAACCATCAACGAGTTGACCCTATCGGCCTTAATTGATACGGCTCTCAAGTGGACCACCCTCGGAGTGCTGCCGTCGAGAAATGCGAGGAGGAGCATCCTTAGTCCAGCTCACCGGCTTACTGAACATATTGCTACGAACGGAAACACCCGTTCCATCCGCGGCTACGGGAGCCCACACTAACCATTGGAGACACTGAGTAACCAGACAGGGCGTAGTGTGACAACGAGTCCCCGAAAATGGTAACTTCTCCCTGGTACTGGTACCAATCCTCCGCAACTGCTACCACTGAGTGCTGAAGGCTCTCCAAGACTCCCTGCAACAGTGCCCAACGTTTCCCGGAAGGTAATTCAGGAGACTATGCAGGTTCTAGCGGCGCAACAGAAGTTTGCTGGCCCTTATGGAGAAATCTGCAGAGCCCGGATCAAGGATCCCCCAACTGTCCGCCTTCAACCTGGGCTGAGACGTTAGTATGGTGTGCGAGCCTGCATGGGCGTTCAAGGTCAAGGATACCAGGCGATAGTAGACCTCTACCAGCTGATGAGACCTGCCCCATTCAGCCGACCAGGAGCTAGTCACGGTGTCCGAGGACAAGTACCCATTCGACTACTAATGTGGGAGACTCCCAGGGGACCTGAGAAAGTATCAAGCCGTAGCCACTCTCTTCAGGTCCCATCCTGAGAACTTGGTGGAAACCTCTCTGTCTGCCTCCCAACAGTTGGAAGTGAAGACAAAGTGCTGAAGATTGAGCCGCCGAGCCATCCTGGTTGGCTTGAGATCAATATTGGAGACGACGATTTACTCCTGCAGACCAAGTACAAGTGTCCTGGATGTCGTTATGAAGCACCCGGGCCTCAGCAAACACCACTGGATTTTGGGCAGACTACTCTGATCCAACACACCATCCCTACTGGTCATCATCCTTCAAGGAACGATACCGGCCCACTGACTCCAGCCCGCTACCAAGA
The DNA here is from genome assembly GCA_019512145.1 of Engystomops pustulosus. NCBI lineage: Eukaryota > Metazoa > Chordata > Amphibia > Anura > Leptodactylidae > Engystomops > Engystomops pustulosus. The sequence continues at coordinate 24,645,421 of CM033644.1, forward strand.
GGTGAAGAAGCTGGTACAGAGATAAGACACCAACGTTATCCGGGAGGTCACAGCCCATGGGCTGCCCGTGGTCCTTGTGAAGAAGAGGATGGAACCCTTCGATTCTGTGTTGCACTATAGAAGATCAACAATATCACCCACAAGGACGCCTATCCTCTGCCTCGAATCGAGGAATCCCTCGCAGCCCTAGGGTCAGCTGCCACTTCTCTACCCTGGACTGACCAGTGGCTACTGGCAAGTGGCCATGGCACCAGAAGAACAGAGAGAGACGGCTTCACCACCCCAATGGCTTGTGTCGAGTTCAACAACAGCCGTTGGGCTATGCAACGCCCCAGGCACATTCAACGGCTGATGGAGAGATGTTGGGTCATCGCAACTGTCGAGACCGTCCTGCTATATTGGACGACATCATCATCTACTCCAAGACTTATGAGACCACCCCACCATCGGCTGAAGTCTTCCAAATCCTGACCCAACATGGGTTGAAGGTCAAGCCATCCAAGTGCCACTGCTACATCGTCACCTGGCTTGGTACCTGAGCGTCAGGAACCTTGAGCCATTGTCGCAGACGGTCCTAACCCGATTGACCTGTTTCGCGCCGACGTTCTGCCTACGCCCCAGTCCTCTGCGGCCTGACGTCAATGTTTCACTTCGGGTTTAGGCCTGTATTCATGGCGGTGATCGCCGAGTTGCCCAGAACTTGCGAGCTGTCCGCTATGCTATCCAGCACCTGAGACTGACTCTGCTACTAGGCCATTGGATCGTCCCGTATTCAGCGTTCTCCAGTTCCCAGCCTCAAGGAGCTCTATATGTGCCCTGCAAATGAGGGGTGCCCGAGTAGTCCATGAGTTGGACGGCCGAACGAGAAGTCTGCCTCAGATGCTCGAGCACCGTTGACTGAGCCCCGGTTTGGGATAATTCCAGACTATAGTCTGTGCATTCACCCTATACACTGAGCCAGCAAGCAAGTTCTAGGGCGTATGTATCCCCAGCCTCCCACACGGAACTGAAAGGGTCAAGCTACGCCAGCCGTTCCCATCCCGCGAACCGGAGCAACAACGACAGAACTACAGGTTCCGTCAGAAGTTGGAGTTTCTGAGCGTTAGTTGCGGCTGTTGACCGAATAAGTTCAAGGATAACCTAGCTGCATCATCTTTCACTGTCTTCACAGACAATACATCCGTTGCTGCCTGACCACTAGAACAGACTAACTTGTTTACCCCGCAGACTTGGAGTCATCTGGAACACGGTGCGGGCCCCACTTCCAGACTTGCCAATTTCACTTTACATCAAGTCCTTCACTCGGGTCGGTTTAAGACCAATGCACGCCGACGACATCTGCTGTCCCGCCTCCTGACCAGTGGGGAGGCCGGACCCCTCACGGATTGACAGTGGGAAGATGATCGAGATGCCCGCATTCTTGCCCGGTTTTGTGCTCAAGATGCACCGAGAAGTTTACTCCCTACCGACAGAGCGCGCCACAGGCGTAGTCCTCCAGAAGTAGTCAGCTAGCCCCCTGCTGGAAAAGACCTTCTGGCTGAGGTCTTCAGCGGATATGTCCGCTGCCATAGGAGAGGTAAGTGACTCTCTCTCTAGTTTTTTTGGTGGGACGGGGAGTGCATGAAAGACCAGTCCGGCGCAGGAAGAGCTCGATGGAGCTGAACTGTTCTCCAAATTGTGGCGTCCAGAGAAAGACTCCGACGCATAGCACCAGAGTCCTGTGCTACCTATAGGTAACAGATACTTGGATCACCGATCATCTTTACTGACCGGTTACTTATACCCTGCTTGTGATTCCCAGGAGGGACCTCAATATCTTGTAGACTGGAAATGTCTACCTGATGACCTGGTCCTCGGACCTTTGGCGCTTAGTTCAAGATGTAAGCCACCCTCGAAGGCGATTCTTCTGGGTCAACATGAAGTCCGACATTGAAGCCTGTTGGTGTAGAGAATGCCCAGCCTGCGACGCACATCGCTCGTAGGGAGATGCGTCACATGCATCCTTACAGGTCCACCATGCTCAGCTACTTCACTCAATAGCTGCCCCTCACGGTGACCCTCTGTGCTAGTACGCCACGCCTCTTTTGTGAGTCTTCCTGCCTGAGGGTATTGGACCATAGTTTATCGGACTGCTCCAGCAGATCCCGGCACAGCTTATGTCTTACGATCCATTAACGACCCCACTTACCGCAAATCTGTGTGTGTTGTCATACTCCGTCAGTAGACGTCGTCAAGGACTACCCGCAGAGGCCCCGTGCTTGCGTGAAGAGGCGTTAATCATCTCCCCCTAGAGGCTGTCGCGACAGATCTTACAGACCAAGTGAACGCTGAGTCCGCAGTTCGTGCCCACAACTTGTCATTCCGGAGCTCAAGTGCGGACCACAGCATGCTATATCAGGAACGGGTTGTGAAGGAATCTATGGTCAATATACTCAGCATGACCCAGAAGACTCATGACCATCACTGCCGTCCATCACCCAAACATACGGTGTGAGACCTGGTACTGACGCTTAATAACTGTACCTGGCTCGGCACCCGTGGCCAAAAGGCGAACTGGTATAGGTATGCCCGATTGTGGTACAAAATACCAATCATTAGCTCCATCAGGGTCATCACAGCCGCTACTCATCTGATGTTTCGGGATGTACAACAGTCGCCTCTCCTGTGATATTACCGTGGACCATTGGATGTCCCCGATGTCCCCAGTCTTTACTACCCCTCCAGACGGACTGGGTTTTCACGGAAACCAGATGCGCCTGGCGACTGCCGAGACAGTTGGGGCATCCTGCGGTTGGAGAGGCCCGGAGAGAAAACAAAGGGACTTTGATGCGTAATGCCTGTGCTAGGCCCTTTGCCCCAGAGATCAGAGTGGTGGCTTGCGCAACACCATTCCCTACCGTAAGCTAGACTGGGGGCGTTGTGGAAGCGTTGAGCCATACCTACGTTAGGGACAGTCCTCTCCCCTGAAGGTCTACGAGATCAAGAAGGAGACCGTCCATCACTCGCGGGTACAAGGAACGGTGAGAGATGTGCCTCGTCCTTCTTGCCCCTATGTCTACACCTCTTCACAGCCGTCCCCCAACCTTAAGACCTCCTTGTGTTTCGACCTACACCCCAGTTTCTTGGAACTTGTGATCTGCCTCAATCTGTTTCTGTTTCCTAACTCCAGATAGGGTCGATCCTCGGAGAACCATCAATCCCCAACCGCAGTCTCCAATACTGTGCCTTGGAGGAGATCCGGCTCTCGTTGTCTGCAAACCCCTGAAGCAATCAGAGGCGCTGAGGAACTCCGAGCTCACGCTTGATCGAGAGACTGTACTGAGGAGGTTGTTATCCTTCTTCCAGGCGGAATTCAACTTCGAAGGTCTCAAAAGGAGACAATAAGGTAAGCTCCTGCTATACCGAAGGGTCTGAGTACCATCTGGTGACACGCAGAAGGAGGAGGCAGGTACGTTTTCTACACCGAAGGAGTACTTACTTCCACCGAAGAAGATGCAGGACTAACCCCTGAAGGGCTTATCCACTTCCGGTACTGTACCATGTTGTACATATTGTATATTTTCTGTCCTTACCCCAAAGAGCCAGTAGACTTTCCTGATGATATTTACCCTTATTTATCTCAGTCAGAGATTTCTTCAAAGGACCATGTCCTCTCTACACTAGATGGAGACCATTGCTTCTCAGTGCACTTTTCCCCACATCAAGGGCTGTACCAGAAGGACTTGTCATTAAAGAACCTCTGTGAGACTTTTGCCAGAATACTATCCAGGTAAAGTTGCTTTCCTATTGACTATATTGTCTCATGTGCATCTCTTCCTTCCTTTAGGTACGGAATTATGTTTTGCCACTTCCATGCCTTTTCTTTGCATGAAAAGAGACATTTGCTCACGTGCCTGCTACCCTGAGTAGGCCTATCTACCTCTGTAACACCCTTTGGTAACGTTCAAGATGTTGTCCCCATTGGGCTCCTATAGCCATGTGATCTTAACCTGGTATGCACCCACTGTCATAAACTGCGTAGTCGCAATAACCTTTTATTAGCGCTTTCAGTTGTAGTGTGGCTGTGCGGACGCTGTCTTTTTGTGTAAAACACTGACCAGCTACCTGCATCCCTCACAAACTGAGGTTTGCACATGGGGTAGCCGTAAACTCGGGTCTTTAGGGGACCTGGGCGGTGTACCGATGGAGCAACCTCGGAGGCCACTCATACAGTGGTAAGGTTGTCAGTCAGAGGAGGTACTTGTGTCCGCATATGCAACGTCATGCGGAAGTACGACCATTATAATTTGCCGCAAGGGGAAGAAGCTTTGATAAAAACAAAATACAGGCCTGGTGCAAGGAGTGGAGATTACAGACATGACACCACAGTCCTTTCCTACATGTACAGTTCGGTTAATGGCGTCAGGACCAACTGGTCATACAGCTACATGTTTTTGTCTCAGTCCGACCCAACCCAGGTCCTGGTCTCCAGACCATTGGCGGTTTTGTTCCTACACTCACATAGCCTGCCACTTCCCAGAAGTGCCCTAAAGCCCCCTCTGTGCCTAAAACAGTCTGTAGTCGAGCGAGCGGTGCGGCTCTTTCAACTTGCCCCGGGTATGAAACACCACTCTGCCGATCAATGGCGAGGTAGGGTTGCGAATACGTCACCACCTGATCGTGTAATTACCATTACACTCCATGGTCCTTTATAGGACGTAGGGGCGTATTGCAGTTGGTGATCCTGCATGGAAAGGCAGAGGTTTAATATTTTGTATGATGCAAGGATCTGTTGTCCCACTGATATGTGTTACAGACCTGTGCTCTGTAGCTGAGATGTGATTGGAGGAGCAGCCACCACCTGACCAAAGGGGAGGTAATAAAACTCTGGCCAGGAATGTCTGGAGAACATTAATGATTATCGAGGTGGAATTCCTAGAGATCAGTGAGTGAGTGCAGTAATCTCTGTCTGAGCACCTACCAGAGCAGACGAAGAGCCTTTATACCCCTGCTCTGGAAGAGTGGTGGGAGTATAGATTAGAGTTAGTTAGTGAGGACAAGGGGATCATCTACCTGAAGGTGCATACCTGAAGCCCTACAGGACAAGCTGAAGCTTCCTAGCGACCACATCTGCCTCCCGCCCTGCCCTATCATCCATGGTGGTGAAATTATCTCCTAGGCTCCTCCAACTCAAATCTCAGCACTCCATCTACTCGTTAAAGGCACGTTGCTGCGCGTCTGCGTCCGGTTCAAGAATAGAACGTAAGTGTTTTTCTTCAATTCTTTCTGTCTCGTTGTTCCATGTAATACGGCTGCGCTTCATCCACCATACCCTGTCATCCCCAGAGACTACACTCGGGGACATTTAAGGGTTGCCCAGGGAGAATCCGCTATAGAACCTCTTCCCTCTCTCATTTCTTGCCAAACCACCTGCTGGACGACCTGCCAGCTGTAGGACAGCGCCTCCGGTTCCACCCGTACCAAGCACCGTGACACATAGCGTGCTTAGGCCGACACCGCCGCCACTCCGGATACGCGGGGGACCCCGCTGTCACCAGGCCTCACCTCAACGGGCTAGCCCCGGTGGGGGATGTTGCAGATGCATATCTTTATTCGCAGTCCTTGCCCTGTATGTAAGTAGCTTGGTCAATTTGGTTGCTTAGCCCCACTAGTGCCCCTCTTGGTACCTAGCACCCTAGGTATCTGCCTCTATAGCCTCTCCCCTAACTACATCTAGCTTTGATCTTATACTTGTATACCAAATCCAGCGCCACCTGGAGGCTATTCTTAGATTCTTTTCTTCCATCCACCCAACTGTGGTCCTGCAAGTGGTTTTGGTATTCTTAAGGTCTATGTCACACACAAGGGCTGGACAGTACCCATGGTCAGGAATGTCTGCCAACCTACTTTCCCTTTAGGCTATTTATTTCCAGTTCCTGAAAAGATCTCTGACTACCTGTGTTTAGTTCTTGGCTTATTTTTCCAACTCTCACTCCTTCCTTGATTTTTTTAGATTTTCTTCGAACCACGTCTCTGCTGGTCCCTTAGGTCACGCATCGATGTCTCTCAAGCTGACAGGGTCAGATGTCACTGAACGGAGATCACTCCAAAAGGTAACAGTAGATTAACATTGTTTAATTTATGCGGCCTAAAGGGAAAACATGCTGAGGGCCGCGCGTCACCGTACTGAGCAGGCATCCGTTCAACGTTAACGCGACGTATCGAGGACGCCCCCCCTGTGCGCTGCATTGTGTTATGATGACACCATAGTTGGTACGTGTACCGCCTGATTATTTTGACATTTAAACAATTTAATATTTGACAAGTTATAGCTGGTTGCTATTTTAGACAAATAAAAACTTTAGAAAATAAAAATTTAGGCTGCATTCGCACGGCCTTTTGCGGGATGTAAATGCGCCCCCCCCCCCATATTAAATGTCCCCTTCCCGTATATATAGCATCCCCTATTGGACTGGCGTGGAGCGCACTGAGCCTTACGGATGGTACGTGCAGCGCAAGTGCGCGCACTGTACCGTTCTGGTGTCTGGGGAAAGAAGACATGTTCATTCTTTCGCTGTAATACGCGCCTTGTGCCATAATCTTATTGATAGGGGAGCGGTGAGCAGCTCACCCCCTCCTTCTCTCGCCTCTCCAGGCTCGGTGTCCACCATCTATGTTATCCCGGACACAGTTCATGAAAAAAATTCGCCCTTTGACAGTTAAAAACGGCATCACAATCAATTTTTGAATTTAATTTGGTGCAGTTTTGTTATTTCAACAGGGAAAACATGACTGAAACAGTGACATTTATTTTAATGGGAGCAACCTGATCAATAATCTTGTTTACTGCTCAGTTCATGTCTTTCACCTTTAAAGAGCAAAACGCACCTAAAACCACATAACGGACTAATTCAGCAAAGAGGTTAAGTCAACGTGTGAACGCCACCCTGACCCTGGTGCAGCGTTGCTCTATCACTTAGGGTGATGATAACATTGGGGGTACATTTACTATGTGTTTCTCTGCCAGTTTTGTGGGCGCTCACCCAATCTCTCGCATTCGCTCCCTCCATTTATTAGCTGGTCGGGGAACAAATAAATGACTTTTTCGTCTGCTCTCCGACTGCTCTTCTCCGAAAAGGGGGTGCTTGGCGGAGGTGGAAACTCGACACAATAATATGGTCCACACGCATTTTGAGGACGCTGTTAAAGCGGTAAATAGTAGACCAAAAGAAAAACGTGTCCTAGCAGGGACACAAACAGTGCATTGCACTGTTGCCTGTTCTCTGACTGTTGACACATTTCTGGTTTTTAGGACAGATTTGGTCCCAGGACAGGAAAAGGGTCTCGGGCGCCAGAAAGTCTCTGCAACAGCTCTACAATATTAATGTGGTGTCTTCTTACTGAGACAGGTCGGGTAACAATCAATGCAAGAACACAGACACTGCCCTTATGTAAATGTAAATTTTTTAGCATGTGTTTTCAATCCGTTTAAAAACACATCCGTTTTTCACCCTTAACCATGCGTTTGGCTGCATTTTGTTTGCTTTTTGTAAACGCAATATTGGCAACAATGTTATTAGGAAAATCTCCTCTTCAGCTGTTGTGATGCGTCTGCAAATGCATGCTTTCAATGCAAACAAAACGCAACTTGTGAACACAACCTAAGAGTTATAGACGGCAAGGGACCGGAGACGTCGTGGACGGAGCTGTCCTGTCACCGCGCTGCTCCTGGGGGCGTCCGTGGGGAAGTAAGGACGTTAAAGGGGGGTAAGGTGTAGAGATTGTTCCCGACGTAGGTATGCTCACTCCAGGGAATAGTGACTGTTGTCTTAAAGTGCCACGTCCCATTCTAGCCATCGCCCATATGCAACGGACTGGTGTGACCTACAGGCTTCCCTAAGTAGGCAATGTCATGTCCACCCAGGCGGCGAAGAAGATACGGGACTGGAGCAAGTCCCGTCCCCTGGTCCCTCCTCAGGGTACTGAGCAGGCATGTTAGTCCTCCGAGAGCCCTTCACCCTGCTACAGTAGTGTCCCTGGGAACTCCCACCATGCTGCCTTGACTATGCCCTAGTCTGGGGGCCCCCCCTGGTTACCTAATACGGAGGGAGAATCACACACTCTCCCTGAATTCAGGGACAAGTTGTTAGCCTACCTTCTGCCTTGCTCCCATTCACAGAGAAAGAGAACAAGACAGGGGCATTCATCGGGGCTATAGTTGAAAGGACCGTTCTCCGGGAAGTCACGTTCCTGGAGGGGGGGGGGGGCTTTTTCTTGGGGACCCGAGAACAGTGTCAGATGTGTCCAGATTCTCTGGTAGGTTATCGTAACACCTTTGACAAGTGTCTGTCTCAGGTAGAAGATTTGAAGCAGGAAAATCCCTCTTTTTTTTCTGGTGTTTGTGTGGTGTTCTTGGGTTTTTTCTTCGTTTTTGTGTGTTGTGTTCACTTTGTATGTGTTCTTTTTTTTTTTGGGAAAAAGACAGAAAGCCCCAGAGCCTCGAGACTTCGCTCTTTCCTCCAGGGAGGCCCTGGACGGCCCTCATCTGCCTTGAGCCCACAGTCGCTTTGCCACCTTGCCCCCCCCTTAGGGCCCACATTTATTCCCATGGATCTTGTTGCTATAGCCCTAAGGGTTTGTCACTACCGATTATTCTTCTCAACGGCCAGGCCTTTTTTCTTCGAGTTAAGGGAACTTGCCCATGATGAGCTTAGGAGACCGCTCCGCCTCCTGGACCGCCCGCCGGCCGATCCGCCCGCGCTGAATCGTTAGACCTTCGCATCGATCGACTAACGGAATCGACAGGGGAATTGCTTCTGTTTTTGTCAGCCACGCAGTCAGGACCCCCTACTCCTGCGACTATGGACACGTTACCTGGGCCATACAGGAGCCGGGTTACCCTAATCTGGCGGACACCTGCATAAATCCGTGATCGGTTTTGACCGAGTTGGAAGGTAAAAATGTCTTGCTTATGGGCGGACCTCCAAGAGAACCCGGTACGTCGGTATCTCGTGAATCTCCGATAAACCGCGCCCAATGTAGTCGCAAGTCGTTATTATGCACCTGGAGTCAGAGGCAAACCCCGCCAGCGGTGTTTTTGCCGTACTGCCCCTCCCTAAATCTGGGCATGAAGAGAATGATTGTGTCAGTAAACGACCCAACCCGTGGAGCTAAGGGAACCTTCAGGAAGAAGAACTTGTAAGTCTCGAGGATCTAAAATGGATGTCCAGGTTGTGGGGGATTGCCCATGTTCATGTACCATCAACGGCGGTACCCTATCGGGCTTAATTGATCCCGGCTCTCAAGTGACTACCCCGGAGTGCTTGCCTTCGAGAAATGCCGAGGAGGAGTCATCTTAGTCCAGCCTCCCAGGCTTACTTGACCATTATTCGCTACGACGGAAAAAAACACCCGTTACAATCCGCGGCTACTGGGACGCCCCCCAACCATTGGAGACCTGAGTTAACTAGACAGGGCCTAGTGGTGACACGAGACTCCCCGAAAATGGTAACTCTCCCTGGGTTACGGGTACCAATGTCTCCGCAACTGTCCCTGAAGTTGCTGAAGGCTCTTCCCACCGGACTCCCTCCACCGTGGCACCACGGTTTTCTTGTGCAGGTGCCATTCCGGAGACTCTGCGGTTTTTTTCGCGGGCTAATCAGAAGTTGTTGGCCCTTATTAGAAAATTGTTCAGCGCCGGTACGGATCCCCAACTGGTCGCGCTTTTGCAACCTGGGATGCGCTTGTTAGTATTGTTGGTCGTGCTTGCTATGGCGTTCAAGGTCAAGATATACCGGCGATAGTAGACTTTGTACGCTTAGCTGATGAAGACCTGCCCCATTCTAGCCGCAGAGCCTAGTACGGTTTTGTTTTGTCCCGGGACCAAGTACCATACGACTAATTTTTTAAATTGGTGGGCGACTTCTCCCAGTGGACCTGGAAGTATCCAATTGCCGTAGCCACTCTTTCAGTGTCTATCCCTGAAGGCATGGTGTGAACCTCTCTGTCTGCCTCCCCACATTGGAAGTGAGCCACAGCGAGGTGTCTGAAGATGAGCCTGTTGCGAGCATCCTGGTGGTGGGATTTGCTTGGATCAATATTGGAGACGACATTTTCCTCCTCAGGACAAGCAAGGTTGTCCTGTGGCGGTGTCTTATGATGCGCCACCACGCGGGCCTTCAGGGCCAAACACGCACTGGTTTTGGGCAGACTATGCTCTGAGTCCAAGGGCACGACCATCCCTACTGGCTCTCACGCCCTCCTATCAAGGAACGATAACCGGCCCATACTCCAGCCCGCTACAAGAGGTGAAGAAGTGGGTACCAGAGATGAAGACAGCAAGTTATCCGGGGAGAGTCACAGCTATGGGCTGCCCCGCTGGTCCTTGTTGAAGAAGAAGGATGGACCATTCGATTCTGTGTTGACTATAGGAAGATCAACAATATCACCCACAGGACGCTATCCCTGCCTCGAACGAGGGAATCCCTCGCACAGCTCAGGGTCAGCTGGCCTACTCTCTACCCGGACTGAAGTGGCTACAAAACTGGAAGTGGCCATGGCACCAGAGACAGAGAGAAGACGGCTTGCACCACCCCACTGGGCAGTTCGAGTTCAAACAAATGCCGTTTGGGCTCTGCACCGCCCCGGCACATGTTCAAACGGCTGATGGCGAGATGTGTGGGTAATCGCAATTCGAGACCGTCCTGCTATATTTGGACGACATCATCATCTAATCCAAGACTTATGGAAGACCACCTCCACATCTGGCTGAATGAAGTCTTCCAAATCCTGACCAACATGGGTTTGAGGTCAGCCATCCAATGCCACCTTGATATCAACTAGTGTCAAGTACCTGGGGACTTGTGGTGAGCGCTCATGATTGAGCCTGATCCAGAGTTGGTTGTTGTTGTCCACGATTGGCCTACCTAAATAGCGTTACGGGACATCAAAGTTCTGGATTGTCCAGTTATTACCGGGTGTTTCATTCCCGAAGTTTGTCCAGCTGGCGTTCCCCTGCATGAGTTCTAAGGGCGCCTGCTAAAAAGAGGCCGACGTTCCCGAGTAGGTGCCATGAGTGGACGGCTTCCGACCAGCCGGAACGAGAAGAAGCTGCCTTCCAGATGCTCAAGCAAACGGTTGACGAGCCCCCCCACGGTTTGTTGGGATATCCAGATATAGTATGCCTTTCCCTATTACACTGATGCCAGCACGCAAGGTTTGGCGGGGTGGCTTATCCCAGCCCAAAAGGAACTGAAGGGTCATAGGCCTACGCCAGCAGTTCCCTCCGAGAACCGGAGCAAACCGGACAGAATACAGTCCTTCAAGTTGGAGTTTCTGGCGTTATGTTTGGGCTGTGACCGAACAGTTCAAGACTCCCTAGTGGCATCATCTTTCACTGTTCCAGACAAAATCCGTTGGCGCATCTGAACACCGCAAGTTTTGGAGCACTGGAAACAACGGTGGCCCTCCGACTGCCAATTTCAGCTTTACCTCAAGTACAGGGTCTGGTAAGACAATGACAACGCCGATGCCTTCCGTCTCCCTGGACCAGGGGAGGGAGCCCTCCAGGATGCTCAGTCGGGAAGATGTCGAGATGCCCGCCTTCTATGCCCGGTTCGTGCGTTCCGATGCCCAGAGATTTCCTCGCCCTTTACGACGCTGGCCATTCGCCCAGCTACCTCTCAAGAGAGATCAGAGCCCCTGCGGAGAAAAAGGGCCCTCTCTGGATGGTCTCAGGCTGATGCGATGCCATAGGAGAGGCAAGGGACTATTTCTAGTGGGCGAGTGCCTGGAAAGAATCCGGCGCAGACGAGTTGATGGAGAACTGTCTCCAATTTGTGGCGCCAGAGAAGACAGAGGCCGGCTCGCGCAGCACCAGAGTCTGCTAACGAGAAGAACTCTGGCCCGATCCCTTAGACCGGCTCTATACAGGTTGTGATCCCAGGAGGGGACGCCAAGGTATTTTGGACTCGAAATGTACCCATGACCGTCTGGACCCCTTTGGGCTCAGAAAAGACTGCAGCCACCTCCGAAGGGATTCTTCCGGGTCAACATACGTCCGACTACACAAATTTCGAGCCTGGGTCGAGAAGTGCCAGCCTGCGCTATCGCTCGAGGGGAGAGCGAACACAATCAAAGGCCCCTCTACGTCCATGTGAGGCCAACGGCCTCTTGGAGACCTGGCATTGGACCCGTGATGTGGGAGCTCAGCAGATACGGTCACGGTCACAGTTCTGCTCTTAAGATCATCGACCACTATACAAATTTGTGGTTTGCCGTACTGTCAGAGTCTGGTCTGGCAAGGGATACACGCCGCTGGCCCTGTGGAAGGCGTCATCCTCCCCTTATGGCTGTCCGGCCCCAGATCCTTACGACCCAAGGAACAGATTTGAGTCCCAGTTCCAGGAGTGCTTGTACTCTAAGGCTGCAAGAAGCTTGAGGACCAAGCCTATCCTCCCCAAGCCACGGGCTCTGTGAAAGATGAACAGACTCTAAATTAATGCTGAGGGACTTGACCCCTGCAAAAAGGCTGACGGCCATCGTTGCCACCCCCCGAATGGTGTACTTACAACCCATACAATCATGGCTCCACAGGGTACCGTACTATCTGATGTTGGGAGACCCGGCCATCTCCCTGTGAATGACCGCGGACATGGAGTCCCCTTATTCTTCAGTTTTATTCCCAGATGAACTGGGTTCAGATACACAGAGCGCCTGGCGGATGCAGAGAAGTTGTGGATCTGCGGTTTGGACGTGGCCGCCTTTAGAGGAGGAAAGAGGTGAAAACCAAAAAAGGGGACTTTGATTGTATGCTGTTGCTTGAGTTTGTTGGGGAGCGCAGGAGATTGCGTGTTGTGCTGCCGCAACAAACCCTGCCTGCCAGGTAAGTTAGATGGGCGTTGGGGGGAGCTGAGCCATACCTCAGTTAGGGACAGTTCTCTTCCCTGAAGTCTACGAGTGTCAAGGAACCGTTCCTCACTCTGGGGGTACGTAGGCACCGGCTGAAGCTTGCTGAAGGAGATGTCTCGTTCTTTTGCCTATATGTCTACACCTCTCACCTTGTTCCCCCAACTTTCACAACACAGGATCTCCTTGTGGTCGCCCACCCCCAGTTTCTTTGAATTGTGACTGTTGGCTCCAATTTGTTTTGTTTCCAATCCAGTACGAGGTACCTCGGAGTGAGACGAGCCCCCTCATCCCCCCGCAGCAGTCTCCAATAATGTGCTGGGACTGGATGCTCCGGCTCCCGTGCTCTGCCCCCTCTGCGCCTCCCCCGAGTCGCCAGCTTGCGCTCGTCGCCTCTGTTGAGCCCTCAGCGGCGGCCGCTGCGGCGTTGTTTTTTCCCTCGGCTGGCCCTTCGCATGGTCTACAGGGCGACCCCCTGGTCAGTTCTCTGCGTCCTGCTCAGGTCCTCAGTTGGTGCCCCGCTCCGAAGGCGGAGGCTCCGTGTGGTTAGGCGTTGTTTTGCTCCCACAAGGCATAGAGTTTACTTACCTGAAGACGCCGCTGCGGCATTCCCTGACGGGCCTGTAGCCCCTTCAGTATGTCCCCTGTGTCCCTATTGCGCTTTTGTCCTCCCCCCAGAGTCCCCGCGACCGTTCCTGGCTTTTTCCCCTTTATTTCTCTCAGTCCGAGATTTCTTCCCTGGACCTGTCCTCTCACTTCGCGGCGCCCGTGTCTCAGGTGTCCACTTTTCCCCCTTCATCGGGTTGTACCTCCCCTGTTGTTGGGTTCTGTGTTATTAAAGATCGTCGGTGAGCTTTTTGTCGGCCTCTCCGGGACCAGTTGTCTCCTTGACTCTTATCTTTGCCCTCCGGCCTTTTTTTTTTGGTACGGGCCCTCTGTTGCGTTCATGCCTTTTCTTGCACAAAGGCTTTTGCGACGTGTTACCTGAGTGCCTCTATCTACTCTGTACCGTGTTGTTCCCGTTCCATGCTGTGTCCCCCTTGGGCTCCCTCCGTCCCCTGTGATCTTCCCCGGTGTCCGCCTGTTCTCTTGCCGTCGTCGTTTAACTTTTTTAGGTTCGGTTGTGTGGGCTGTGTCGGTCGTCTGTTTGTTGTAAAACATCCGAGCCGCTACTTGGATTCTCATGCGGTTTTGCAACATGGGGGTGTAGTCGTATCACCTGCGGGTCTTTAGGGTGCCCGGGGGGGGTTGGTGTTTTCCAGGATAGCACTGGATGCTCCAGTCTCACCGGGTCAGGGTGTCCGTTCGGCTGGTCCTTGTGTCGCATCTGCTCCCGCACTTGCAGCTCCCCCTCATATCTTGCCGCCCGGGCCGCCGCGTTTGCTTTCCCTCCCCTTCCTATCGTAAGGCTCTTTGGTGCCCCCGGCGTGGCTTCCCGGGCTTTGACACCCCTCCTTTTCTATCGTCCCCGTTCGGTTTGTAATGGCGTCAGCGACCAACTGTATCACCGGCTACAGTTTGTTCAGTTTCGGCTCCCAACCTCTGGTGCCGTTCTGGGACCCTGGGGCGGTTTGTCCCTCCCCCTCCCATCGGGGGGCCTGCCCTTCCCCGCCGTGCCTCTTCGCCCCCTCTGTGCGTCTAAACTCACCCTCTGTGTCGTGTCCGAGGGGGGTTCCTTCCCTTGCCTTGGGGTATGCACCCCGTCGCGCTGCCATGGCGGCTGGTCAGGGTTTGCGCAGACGTCCACTCTTGCACGTCATACCATTCCCTCCCTGTCCCCTTTTTCGGCTGTTCGGGGTGCTGCGTGGTGCTCCCTGCGGGCACGGTAGCGGTTCAGTCTTTTGTAGTGCTGTCCGATTGTTGTGTCCCTGCTCTGTGTTCCCTCCTGGGCTCTGTAAGTGAGCTGTGATGGCGGCGCGCCATCCTTGCCCCAAAGGGATGTACTACCCCCTTTGGTTGGTCTGTCGAGCGACTACAGTCGCTGATTCTTCGAGAGTGTGGCATCCTTAGAGCTCCAGTGCGGAGTGAGTGCGTAATTTGTGTCGCTTCCTCAGAGAGGCTAGAGCCCTAGTCCCCCTGCCTTTGACGAGTGGGTTTCGATTAGTGTTAGTGTAGTGCGGAAGAAGGGGTATCTTTTCCCTTTGCGGTGTTACCTGAGCCCTACAGGAACAAGCTTGGAAGCTTTCCTACCAGGACACGGCTGCTTTGGCCTCCTCCGCTGTCCTTGTAATCCAGGCTGGTGTGTGCATTGGTGAACATCTCCTGAGGCCCCTCCAACTCATCAATCTGCATCCATTACCTGTTAAAGGCACTGTTGGCTCGGTTCCTGCTGGTTCTAAGAAAGAACTGTAGTTGTTTCTTCTTCAACTTCTGTTTTCCGTTCGGTCCTGTGTGATTGCGGCTGTTTTCATCATCGGCACCCGGTCCATCCCTCCAGGAGACGTGTGACACGCTGGGACATAAGGGTTTTGCCACCGGGAAGATCCGCTTATTAGAAGCCTCTCCCTCATTGTTCTCCACACCACCTGCGGAGACCTGCCAGGCGGTTCGTTAGGACGTTGCTCCCCTCCGCCACGTTCTCGCCGTAACATTAGCGCCGCGAGCACGTGAAGGTAGGGTGCTTCGGCCGGCAACTGCCAGGCCCACTAGTTTTTGATCCGCGGGCGCCGGGGTGTTACAGCCTCATCTCAAGGCTAGGCTGGTGGGGATGTTGCAGATGCTATCTTTATTCGCGGGTCCTTGCTGTTTATGGTATGTAAGTAGCTTGGTCACTTTGGTTGCTTCGCCTACTAGTGCCCTCGTGGTAACTAGACCCTAGGTATCTGCCTCTTAGCTTTCCATAACTCATCTTCGCTTTGATTATATGTATACCAAATCCAGCGCCACCTGGAGGCTATTCTTAGCATCTTTTCTCCATCCACCATACTGTTAGTCTGCAAGGTTTTGGATTTCTTAAAGGGTAGTCAACAACACGGCTGGGACAGTACCCTGGTCAGGCCTGTCGGCACCTACTATCCTTGGGCTATTTATTTCCAGTCCTGACAAGATCTTGACACTGGTTTGTTCTTGGCTTATTTTTCCATCTCCTCGTCCTTGCTTTTTTTCGCTTTTTTTCGAACCCTGTCTCTGTGGTCCTTCAGGTCACGTATCGATGTCTCTCACCGTGATCAGGGTCCAGTGCACTGATCGGCGATCCCCTCCTTAAGATGGTGGTGGGGTTCGATTCCCGCTTGTTTATTTACTGGGGCCCCCCCCTACCGGGCACCTTGCTGAGGGGTCGCGGTCCTAAGTATGAGGATCCGTTATAACGGACGCTAGCGCGGCCGCCCTTTGTGCGCTTGCTTTGTGTTATGAATGGACATTTGTGGTCGTGTGGATCGCGGTCTGATATTTGGGACTTTTTGAACAGCTTTATCATTGACACGTTTAGGTGGTTGCTATTTTAGGACCACATAAAAATTTAGAAAATAAACATTCATTTTAGGCTCATTCGCACGGCCTCCGTTTTGCGGGTGTAAAATGCGCCCCCCCCCCTCCATATAAATGTGTATATATAATCCCTATTGGCTGGCAGTGGGCGCACTGAGCCTTACGGATGGGTACGGTTGCAGCGCAAGTGCGGCACGTAGTTCTTGTCTGGGGAAGGAACAGATAGGACTGTGTATCTATTCGCTCGTGTAATCGCCGCATTGTGCCATACATCTATGTGACAGGGGCCGGGTGAGCAGCTCCCCCTTCCTTCTTCCATCTCCGGCGGTGCACTCCTGCTTGTTTATCCGGGTCCCACGTTATGTGACTTCTGTCTTACCTTTTGCCCGTTTTTTCAGTTAAGAACCCTGCATCACCTATTCAATTTTTGCTGTATGTCATTTTGGTACCCGTTGTTACTTTACCGGGGTCCCCACCTGCCTTGACTAGTGGTTTTTCTTTCCCTGGGCAACCTGATCATATCATTTGTTCCCTGTCAGTTTATGTCTTTTACCTTTTTCATAAGACGAAGATATTGACCCTACACCCACCCCTACCAGACTCTAATTTCGAAGCAGCAGTTGTACGTGCAACGTGTGACCGCACCCTGACCTTGGTTGCAGGTTGTTTTCACATATTAGGGTTGTGTCCACCTGGGGTTACATTTATTATGGTGTTTCTGCCAGTTTTGTGGCCGCTCTTTCACCACATCTTTGTTCTCCTACTAGTTCTTCGCGGTCGGGGCCCGACTCCCTGCTTTTTTCCGTCCTGTCCGACTGTTCTCTGCCACGAGGGCGTGGCTTTGGCGGAGTCGAGTTGGCCGGATGTGGACCTCCCCCCCATTCCTCTGTGCGCACAGCCTTTTTTGGACGCTGTGTCCGAACTGGGCCCGTAGCCCCAATGACCACCGGTTAGCGGGCCCACCAAACCCGTGTCTTGCCACTGTGCCTGTGCTCTGGCCTGTTGGCCCTTTTTGGTTAGGGCCCGCGTTTGGTCCCAGGGCCAGAAACATGGTCTCGGCGCCAGACATGTCTCTGCACCGCTCTACAATTTCAATGTGTGTCTTCTTACCGAGAGCAAGGTCGGTCATCCTCCCCTCTGCCGCCACCGACCCTTTCTTGTCCCTGTCCCCATGGTGTGTTTTTTGTCTCGTTTTTAGATGTGTTTTCCCTCCGGTTTTTTTACCCACCATCCGTTTTCCCCCGTCACCTGCGTTGGCTGCTTTTGTTTGTCCTTTTGTACACGCACTTGGCCCAATGTTATTAGGAAAATCTCTCTTCAGCTGTTGTGATGCGTTTGAAAATGCATGCTTCCAATGCAAACAAAACGCAACTTGTGAACACAACCTAAGAGTTATAGAAGAGGTAATAACGAAGAAAGAACATGACGCAGCGACATACAGTAATAATGGACCAGTGCTTTGTCAAACAATAGGCTCTGGCATTATGTTGATTCACACTGACCCACCAGGTTACCAGACATCAAATCAACAGGTGAATGGCATTTGTGGAACAGCTTTCTCCTTCAAAATCAAATTCAATGTGTAGCACATATCAGCAACATGAACAGGCCACTGCCCGTATTCTCGTGGGGTATTGTACTTTACCTATACTTTCTTCCACTTATTTGGGGCATTTAGCCCAGGGTTGGTAACTATGTGCTCTATATATATAAAGGTTATGCCTGCTATTGAACCTTTGACCTCATCTGTATACACCCTGTACGTTTGAAAAACTGGTAAGATCATACGGAAATGACTTTGAACTAATCACTTGCTCTGCATAGGTCTTACTTTTCCACACATTGTATCCCCCTTTTTGTGTCTCCCAATAGGTCTTAAAGATACTCCCCTGACAAGCCATTTAAAGACAGGCGAAACATGCCATGTAGGGACCAATCAGGACCGATATTGAATCTGAGAGTTGGGCACACTGCCCCCTCATTGCGGGTCATATAAGGACTAGCATTGAACCCTGGAATTGGGAACACTCCGTTCTCACCACATGGAATCTTGACTGTCTATTTAAAACCCCGATAAGGGCAAGAATTATTATGTCTCTTACTATGCTGTGCTAGGGGCATCACTGCAGGTCATCCCTTCATAGTGTCACTAGTACAACTTAGTATAAGTAGGGATAGCAGACCTTTCCCTTTGTTCCAGTTGGGATAAGGGTCATCTAGGGCCTTTCCCCCGAGTTGAGGCACTAGGGCAGTGATGGTGAACCTATAGCACGGGTGCCAGAGGCGGCTCTCAGAGCCCTTTTTGTGGGCACCCGGTGCATCGCCCCAGCGCACCAGACAGGACTCAAAGAATTATCCTGCAGCTCCAAGCAACTTAAAAGATGCTACTTTCAGTGATATTTTGATACTTCCTTCGCTGCTTGGAAGTAGGAAGAGGCAGAATGAGTAGACAGGGCCGAATTATATTTGGAGGACCTCCTGCTGGCCCCAAGATTCTCTGTCTACAGAGGAGTGGGAGGTAGTAAACTTGAACACAAATTTCCCAATAAGGCACTTTAAAACAGACCCGTAATATTAAACAGAGTTATAAACTCTACCAAACATCCCCACAAGAATAAAAGGCAATGAGGCTTCGTGTTGGGTGTAAAAAAGGTCACAGCTATTTATTTTAACAATTTAACAAAACTCCAAAACTTAAACGGCACTGTTAGATGTTCATTCTTGGTGCCAAACCGCACCTGCCCGAAGTGGTTTGCTCGGTCGGACTCCCGGCCAACACTGCGTCTTCCGGGCAAATCTCGTTCCATATCTCAAATCTCTACCAATCTCTTCCTTTTTACCGCCAGCTGTGACTTCGCAGTATGTAATACAAAAAGAGAGACATCAAAAAACACCAAACAGTAACTGTAGGGAGGGAGGGAGGGACAGCTTCACCGGTGGCGCGGGCAAGAGGAAGCAGCACGCCCAGGCGCCAGCTTATAAACCCAAGGGGAGGGGAAACAACAGGGAGGGGGAGGAGAACCCAACAACTGAGCACTACACCCCTTAAAGTGCAAATGACACAATAACTTATTAAGTGCAACTCCTGGACACCCCCAGTCAGAGGGCACCCTCCATAGTCAGTCGGGGGTACCCTGCAGGACACTGGAAAGAAATGAGGTAAATTTTCCATCTTTCTACTGTGTTGCTGTCCTTAGGAGGACAATACGATTGAAAGTTGTTGAACATGGAGCAATAAGTTACTGCTTAAATTTTTAGTTGGCACCTAGTGATAAATAAGGGGGGTTTTGGGTTCAGTTTGGGCACTCGGCCGCTAAAAGTTTCGCCATCACTGCACTAGGGTGTAATAGGGCTCCTGTCACATATGAGGGCTACTATAGCATTTAGCTTAGTTCTTACTGCATGCTATCTTTATATTCGGAATGGCACTATTCCTTTCTGCATACCCTTCTAATATGTACTAACTAGAAACCGACAGGTATTCTTATATCGCCCTCGCTGTGCTGTTATAATTGGTAATAATTAACTTTTATGTTAAAAAATTGTCTTGCTGATATTAATGCAATATCTATATGTGTGTCCTGCATCATCCATTTTCTATTATGCACATCGAACGATTCACTGCAATTATTGCAGGCTGATCGTGTTTGGGCCTTTGAATAAACCCTCTTGGGGGTGGCAGTATATTGCATATTTTCTATAGAGTCACTGGGGCACATTTACTTACCCATCCTGCGCAGTTCCCGAAAGTGCATTGTCCAAACGGAATGCACTGTGCAGCGATTCAAGAAGATTGTGCGCCCGATATCCTACATCTGTCGCTTCCCTGCTCAGGTCCACCGGAGTTCCCCTTCTTCTTCCTGGTGCATGTAAGTGCTTGATCTTGCGACACAAATTGAAATTGTTAAATCCCGCACTCAGTCCCAATAAGTCGGATCGTCCGACGACCCGCCCCCCCCCAAGTTTGCCGCATTAAAGGCCGGCGCCTCTGCGCCAAAATTGGAACGCGTGCGACACAATCCCCTTCTAAATACCTGTCCCAGTGACACAAATTCCAAAAATGTTGGGAAGTCCAACAAAAATGCGATCCACTGACCCTTAGGCCCCTTTCACACTAGCGTTTTTCACGTGCGAGTTCTGCGCGTGCTTTGCATTGCACTCTGTCCACTTTTAAATGAATTGTCCTCTTTTGTGTTTTCTAACATGTAAAAGACCACTTCCTGGTTCTGGTCCCTTTTTAAGCAGTCTCTCCAAAAATGCATGCGTTTTTTTAACGGACTGCTTAAAAACCGACCAAAAACAGGTTCAAAACTCCATGTTGGAGTCCACTATTATCCTAAAAACATTGTACTATAGCTGAACTGCAATAGCAGACACAACCCATGGAAAACAGACATGATTTTCTTACTGTGTACATGCCTTTTACATTTACAGGAAATGGTTCTGGTCCAACACTACAACTATGGAGAATATGTGCAGATCTACTTTTAAATGAATTGTCCTCTTTTGTGTTTTCTAACAACTTTTAAATGAATTGTCCTCTTTTGTGTTTTCTAACATGTAAAAGAAAGAGTCAGACACAGTGGGGCTCATTTACTAAGGCCCCTTCCACACTAGCGTTGCATTTCACATCAGGGTGCAATGCGTGAAAAATTGACGTTTTTGGCTGCATTTTTGTTCCATTTTTCCTTGGAGTCATTAGTGTTTTTCTTGCGTTTTCGGTGCGGCATTTTTGGAGAGACTGCTTAAAAAGGGACCAGAACCAGGAAGTGGCGCCATAAGACAGATCATAGACAGTTGAGAAGATTGTACATGGTGTCCCATCTGCAAATAGCATGTTATAGAGCAGGAACATGCTGTAAAGCTTCCTGCATAAAGTGTGTAAGGCTGTATTTGGCAGGTTCTGTTACACATTCCATTATTAATATTACACAATGGAAGCTCAGCTTGGAAAGCCACAATGGTGCATGTTTATCAGGACCAACATGGAGTTTTGAACTGTATGTATCTGTGTGTAAATGATGTATGATGTGTATATACTGTATGTGTGTCTGTATCTGTGTGTAAATGATGTATGATGTGTATATACTGTATGTGTGTCTGTAACTGTGTGTAAATGATGTATGATGTGTATATACTGTATGTGTGTCTGTATATGTGTGTGTAAATGATGCATGAGGTGTATATACTGTATGTGTGTCTGTATCTGTGTGTAAATGATGTATGATGTGTATATACTGTATGTATCTGTGTGTAAATGATGTATGCTGTGTATATACTGTATGTATCTGTGTGTAAATGATGTATGCTGTGTATATACTGTATGTATCTGTGTGTAAATGATGTATGATGTGTATATGCTGTATGTGTGTCTGTATCTGTGTGTGTAAATGATGCATGAGGTGTATATACTGTATGTGTGTCTGTATCTGTGTGTAAATGATTTATGATGTGTATATACTGTATGTATCTGTGTGTAAATGATGTATGATGTGTATATGCTGTATGTATCTGTGTGTAAATGATGTATGCTGTGTATATACTGTATGTATCTGTGTGTAAATGATGTGTATATGCTGTATGTGTGTCTGTATCTGTGTGTGTAAATGATGTATGATGTGTATATACTGTATGTGTGTCTGTATCTGTGTGTGTAAATGATATGTATATACTGTATGTGTGTCTGTAACTGTGTGTAAATGATGTATGATGTGTATATACTGTATGTATCTGTGTGTAAATAATGTATAATATGTATATGTGTCTGTATCTGTGTGTGTAAGTGATATGGTGTGTATATACTGTATGAGTGTCTGTATCTGTGTAAATGATGTATGATGTATATATACTGTATGTGTGTCTGTATATGCTGTATATTTGTGTGTGTATACGATGTATGATGTGTATATACTATATGCATGATTTCTTTGCTATGTGTATGTTTATGCAGTATGTGTGTATATGGTGTGTTTATACTGTATGTATGTGTATATATAGGGTTTGTATATATTTTATGTATAAGTATATTATGTACATAAATTCTATATGGGGGAGATTTATCACAGCTTCTATGCCAATTTTCTGGTGTAGAAGCAGTGACATAATTGTGAATTCTTGCACAAAGCAAGAATTTGCAATTAAAATCATGAATATGCCAACTGGCGCCAAATATATATATTTTTTAAGGAGAAGGGGGCCCCACGCAGAAATCTGCTGTGGGGCCCAGACTCTCCTAGTTACGCCACTGCCTGATGTAATGGGATGCTGGGGCCCCCTTTTTCGAAAAACCCTGTAATAACTACATAGACAATATCTCTTGTTACTGTGGAGCATTATGGTAAAGTTATTGAGAATATGGTCAATAAAGTCTAGGTAGAACAGATGTCTGCCCATGACATGTGCACAGCCTGAAGCTAAGATTTCCAGAGGCTCACAGATGGCTACAGCTACACTTGTCAAGGGAGCAGCTTCCCAAAATCTGCAATAGTTTGCATAAGGAAATGTAACCTCTACTATATCTGCGCAGCGTCAGACGAGTCCAACAAAGTTTTCGACAAAAGTCCCAAGAATAAACTTGAGAGAATCTCCCTGGCTGAGCTTCCGAGGACTAAGACCCTAAAGATGTCGGTGTAGTACAGACCAAAGTTTCTCAAAAGGAGCTTGTCACCAAAAAAAGTAACATTTTACCATGCAGTCGTTTTTAGACTTTTTTTTTTCTCCTTTTAAACCCTTAAAGGGGTTTTCCCACAAAGGAAAGTTGGGCCCTATGCACGGAGCGACAAGGGGTCCGGCGATGGGGCTAAACTTTCCTTTGTGGGAAAACCCCTATGAGAGGACCAGGCCCGTCATCTGTTTTTAAGTTTACATTTTTTACTCCCCACCTTGAAAAATGTTAACTTTTATATCTTTCCATGTACAGAGTGATGTGGGAACTCTGCGTAACAAATTGCACTTCTTTAGTGGCGGTATTTAATATCCCATGGCGTCTACTGTAGCCAAAAGAACATAAAAGGAGGCAACAGAGGATGGTGCCTCGGGTGATAACGTCTGGTTGTAGGTGCTCGCCTGATGGATTCTCTAGTTTTTGTGTGTACACTCCCACTCCGGGGTAGAATAATTTCACAGCCACACCAGGCTATGTGCACTGGTTAGAGGTGTAACCGATGAAGCGGCTCACACAGCTCAAGGCAGCGGTAAACCCGAGGGTCCGGTAATAGGACAATATTAGTGAAATGCTAATTTGGAGCTCTGGCATGGCCCTAAGAAACCCCTTCCATGGCGTGCCAAATACACACAGAGCCACTGATGAAAACAATAGCAATTTATTT